>CM021100.1:525014632-525037567 GCA_007115665.2 Sequoiadendron giganteum | reverse complement strand
GTGAAAGAGGTACTTTGATCTAGACACAAAGGCTATCCTCATTATCATTGAAATGGTTGGGGTTGGTTGGAATGGATGAAGTTGGATTAGAATAGATTAGGTTGGATGGAAAATATATTAGATGGTTAGACACATTAGAGGATTGATTAGAAGAAATATTGGTATTCATTTTGGATGAGGATGCAAATTAGGATGATGGATTAGAAATGAACTTGGGGATTGGAAGAATAGGGTCTAAGTATGAAGATGGAGCATGGGATTAGATTTGGGGATCAAATCCAAGACCTTAAAATGATTTTATTTTATTTGATTAAAGAGGATTATTTATTCTTAAGGAAGTGGGTTGTTTGAAAATATGCCTCAAATAATTGTGGTCTCATGGTGATAGAATGTCATTCCATCACCATGAGACCACAATTCTTTGATGCATTGTTTAAATTCTCTCACTACCTTGTCTATGTTATTTCTTTCCATTATGATTTGATCTATTTTTTCCAAGAATCCATAGCTTTTTGGAAAGCACATATTTTAGGCTTTTAGCGATAACAAGGAAGTGAATTGTTTGATAAAATGCTTTGGTAGACATGTATGGAAAATGTGGTAGCATAGGAAAGGTGGTGAGATATTTGAAAAAATTCCTCAAACAAATATGGTCTCATGGTGATGTACATCACCATGAGACCACATTTCTTTGAGGCATTTTTTCAAACAACTCATTTCCTTGTCTATGTTATTGCTTACTATTATGCTTTGATAGATCTTTTCCAAGCATCCATAGCATAGACAAGGAGGTGAACTATTTGAAAAAATTCCTCAATAAAATGTGGTCTCATAGAATTCCATGACAAGAAAATGCAATTGGTAGCTACTCATAGTTATTACTTATGCTATGTGAATTAATTATATCACTGCTTATGTTGACTTTCTAAAAAACTATATTATAATTAAAATTTTATCATCTATCAACATCTAGTTATTATTTATGTGAAGTGAAGTAGTGCTTTGAATTGGAAAGTTGTGCAATGCAATGTAATCAATGATATGAATATAAACTAGACAAATATATTAAGGATAATTCATTAGTTAAACTCTTTATTCTATTACCTGAGTGAAGGTTTGAACTCCACCACCATTGGTAGGTGTTAACATGAAATATCTAATACTAACCTATTCAACATCCAAAATCAAATATTATAATACCATTAATATAAAAATTCTCTTCACATGTAGTATTTATATTTTTTTACTAGTTACATACCTCACCAGTAGATGCATTGGAGTAAAAAGTAGGTGGAGGGCCGATGAAAACAATATGAACACTATGACACTAAAATTTTGTTACAATCATTAAACTAAACTAGTTACTCTTGCATTTCAAAAATGAAATTTAATAAATTAAATTCAATGAACATGCTAACATTTACCTGAGTATCAAGGCTGAAATTCTCATTCAAAAGGGCATCTATCATCGCCAACTATTCAACTGTATACCTAGCCTATACACTAGCCTCCTGACTATTTGTGGGGTCATATGTATAGGTCGACCCACAAGCCTAAAAATTATGGGGTGGAACCCTACCCCTCGAAGTCTCCCTTAGATCATGTTGTACTATAGGACTCGCACGCTAGATGATACTCTGGGTTAGATAACTAATAGACTATAGAGTATCCACCTCAACACTCTCCTTCATGATAGAAGGGATAGAAACATTCTCATAAGTCAGTCTAGTGAGTTCTCATCTCGTTGGATGTTGAGGATCAAGATGTGCACTTGGTCTATCCTATGTTGAACCACCACCTCTCCCATGAAAGTATCACATATAAAAATAGTTAGGGATTTTGTTGAGGAAAAACTTGCAATAGAGTTTCCTCAAGAAATATTGGGAGACATCATTATTGTTGCATGGAGGATGGTCAAAATCCATCCACCACCTCTTCCAAAAAAATTCATTCCCTTTATGGTTGCACCAATGGATAATAAACCTCTTGCTTGTAAGGTCAAGATTTTAATTTGTACATGGGTTAGTGAATAGTGAACACAAGTCATATTTTGTAAAAAAAAAATATTTTTTACTTGTTTGTAGGATAGTTTATCTGCATAAAAAACTCTATACTCCTACCTCTTATCCGCCGAACCACTTAATTTCTTGATAATCGCATCTACATGTGTTAATATAGCTTGAAGTTAATTTGCAAACATGGTTCTTTTTTAGGTTTAACTTAAGAGATCATTCAACCTCACAATTAAATCCTCAATTCATTTTTTGTTGTTATCAATTTCCCCCATTAATTTTTTTTGAGTTCCAGGAGGATGTTGAGGAATTTTTTGAGGATTTTGTTGTTATGGTTGTTCATCAAGATTTTTTTGGTGTTTTTGTTCATGAGGAGAAGTATTTTGAGGAGAATCAGGTGGATTTTCAACTCTTGAAACTTATAAAAATTAACATCAAAAACATATTAAATCTACCTATTTAACAAAAAATTCATGACAAAAAAAAAATCTTACTCCTTGGAGATCCTCATCAATGTGGTGACATTCTGGAAAATAAATAGCAATGATTCAATGAATAAATTGATGAGTTTTGGGTTCTCCACAGCTCAAGCATTCCTTGGAAGGGTTTGCATACCACGGATGAAGGAAATATGACAGTCTAAAAATGATTTCATTTTCCTTTTTTTTTTTCTTATAACAACTCATAACACACTCATGTTATAACATGAGTTCATTGTAGGCTCGATGTGACCAAGCCTTAGGCTCAGTCATACCAAGCCATAACCTGATTATGTTATAGATTTTCAAAAAAAAATTAAAAAGTTGACCACATTTTGGCCTCCCAAATTTTTGCACCCACCCATTTAGAGAATGCCTCTTTACTCACTATTCGGATCTTCATCTAGTGCTATGGGAACAACATCATCAAGTCTCTTACTTGTGTCCTCAACTAATACCATGGGGACAAATTCATCAAATCCATTTGGGAGGAATAAAAGAGGAGTTACTATTCAAGGCCCTCAACACAATGTCCATATACCATCACAATTCAATGCCCACACTCATATTCCCCAAAGGAAAACTACCAATATCCCACATGGTCACATTCACCAAGTAACATAGCACATGACTCCATTTGGTTACCAAAATATGCAAGGGCAGAAATTTCCACAAATACAATCTAACATTGTTGGATTACACATTCCTACATACACATCTCATATCCATACATAGCAACACACTTCCAATCAAAACACTTAATACCAACAAATTCCAACCCAAAACGCATCATAAGCTTCACACCAATATACCTCAAACTAGAACATACCATCATAGCAAATGGGAACTCATACGATACCCATTACCAACATGTGTGACGCCACAACCAACCCTATAGTGGAGATGCTCACACTTCAACTCACTGCCCTTCAAAAACAAGTGGAGAACATGCAATTATCCAACAAGAAGATTTACACATCATATGATTTATGCCCATACATGTTTGACCTGAACTTGTATATTCCATCATTCCCTCCAAGATATGTGGTACCCAAATTCTCCAAATATAAAGGCAAGACTAACGTCATTGAGCATATAAGAGAATTTATGACCAATTGTGTGGATGTTGCATACGAACATACCTATCTGATGAGACTCTTTCCTAGAATTCTGATAGGTCCTATGCTCGATTGGTTCACCCTCTTGCCCAAAGGGATAAAGTCATGGGAAGAACTTGCTAATAAATTTGTAGAAAATTATGCCTATAACATCGACACTCACATTACCCTTGCCACTTTATGTAAGACTACCCAAGAGGATACTGGTGAGGCATTCATTCCTTTCTTTCAAAGATGTCAAGGTTTGTCAAGTTGCTATCCTATTGAGATACCAAAGAAGGAGAAAGTCAACCTATTTGTTCAAAACCTTGTTGGCATATTAAAATATGCATTGCAAGTCCACTATTATACCACTTTCACAGACCTAGTCAAAAAAGGATTCCAACTTGAAAAAGCTCTTATCACCAAAGGAGAACTCAAATATTCCAACAAGAACACAAATCCAACCCACCTAATGATAAAAACAAATATTGGGTCAAAAACAAGCATATCACCAATGATGGCATTGTTAACGCTAAAGTAGTGAACACAACAAGTCCTGCAATTATGCTTAGAGGATCCCAACCCCAGAATCCTCCCTTGACAACACCAATGCCTACATCAAACACCATCTATAACAATCAAGACCAAGGGAAACCAAGACAAATCAGACAATTACCTAAAAGACGTGCATACACCCCCTTGGGTGAACCAATTGAAGTTTTCCTCAAGAAGCTTCTCCAAAATGACATCATCACATTACATGATCCTAAACCATACAACCCATGGTGGTATTACAATACATTCTATGATTACCATCGTATAAAATGGCATAAAACTTCCTCTTGTCGACAATTAAGAAATCTTATACAGGATCTTATTGAAACTCATACCATTAAACTAGATTGTCAACAATTTGCTTCAAACTCGAACCATACAATTCACAAAAACCCATTGCAGGATCATGGTTCAAATAACCCCTCTACGTCAGGTCCGAAGACTAATAGCTGAGCCAACTACACTCGTGCCACTTTTGACTATTCCAGTGGACCTATCATTAATCACCTTCGAGTTGTTGATGAACATTTCAATGTTGTCACCATCAAGAGGACTCTAGAGTTTAACGTCACCACCCAAAGGTAAAATTCATGATAGTTGGTCCTCCTGTTAGATAGCTAAAGAACATAATACCCGATCCTTCCATAAAATAGTCACAACCTAAAATCCAATTCAACCTTATCAACCAATTGGGTAAAGCACTCACTCAAATCTCCATACTCGAGTTGCTACACATCTCACCTGCACACAAAGCCATACTTGATAAAGTCTTACAGGAGTTGTCCATACCTAATGACATTGATGTCAACCACTTTGAATCAATGGTCAGATACTTGACTACTCCTCATCACATAACATTTTTGGACCATGATTATTCCTCACCAGAACCATCACACAATGATCCACTCCACATTAAAGTCTTCATCCATAAACACAAGGTTAGATGAATCCTAGTAGATGGCAGAGCAGGACTGAACATATGCTCCCTAAAACTAGTCAAAGCACTAGGCTTCTCTAATGTGTGTGTGGATGCTACTAAAAGCATTTTCATAAAGGCATACGATGATGAAGAACACTCTTCTAGGGGCATCATCACACTTCCTATCTGTGTGGGGCTAGTCATTGCCGATACCACATGTCAGGTCCTAGATCTTGAGCTACCTTATAACATCCTACTTGGTTGACCTTGGATCCATACCTTAAAGGTCTTATCATCCACTTACTATCAGTGTTTTGAAGTTTTTTTTTTATGGCACCGAAATTACCATACCTAGAGATCCTGATCCCCTCCATCCAGTATTGCACCAACTTGAGAGGAATTACTGAACACTAGGTTCCCATTAACCGTGAATCTTCAATGTCCACTTCTTCCAAATGCATCAAACCATCCACACTTTCCAAACCATCTACATCCATGTCCACTCCTTCAACTTCCATCACACCATCTACTTCTAATACTCCAAGTGTCGATCCAAGCATTAAGATCCAGGATGAAGGTTGTGGCACATACAAATTGCACACCGCCTACTGCATCACTACCATACCCAAGTCTCCAAAAACCCATGGTAGACCGTATTTTAGAATAGAGCCAAAAGTAACCTTTCAGGTTCCTCCGACAAAGAATCTCATAAAATGGAGAGATATGAATGATGAAGATATTGAGGACATTTCAGCTTGGATTTACAAAGACACTAAAGACTTACCTCCACTTCCAATCCAACAATACGACAAAGGTTATGAGATAATGAAAGAAAAAGGCTACGATGGAACTATTGGCCTTGGTATAAACAAGACTAGAAGGATAGAACCTATAATTTCATCGAAATGACTGAAGAATTTAAGAGTAGGGTTTGAGCCACTTAAATTGACGGTCCACGTACCCATGTACTTTCAAGTGAGTGCGTAAATGCTCCTGAAAGTGTCGAGAGAGATGATGAATCGTATTGTGAAACTAACTCACACGAGTGGGAATGGGGTTACCAAAGATCCTTCAGTGACTACGAGTTGGATGAAATGTTTTGAGAACTAGGTGAACCTTCTTTTGATGAGAAATTCAATCAACTGTTTAAAATTGAACCTTTTGGAGAAATCTCTTTGAAAAGAGAAGTTTGGGCATAGTTCTTTCAGCCTCGTGATGATGACAAAATTAAACTGCCTCTTGAACCTATTTTTCATGAGTTAGATTTGTCTGATTTTGACCCGTGTGTTTCCTATTTTGACCAAGAGTCCAATATGCCTGCCTTTGTCTCTTATTTTGACAATGAAACCAATTTGTCTAAAAGTGAAGAAGAAGATTGGATAGAATCCTCCTGGGACTTTGAAGACACTTTTTTCTTTACCCTTTCGGCCTTTGTTTACATACTTTTTGCTTTGGTCCCGCCTTTTACCAAAACTAATGATGGAATTTCCTTTGTGTACCTGTAGCTTGTTGATTGGGACCAATGGGACTCACTTGTTATGGATATTTTCAATAATGACAAATCTCTTGCTGAATTCATGGGAGTTCATGAGGGAATATCGAGTGGGGATCATAAATTTGGATTCGCTATAGACCTTGATTTTGTAGCATACTTCAAGGAGACTATCCAATCCTCTAGTCACAAAAATAATAAAAATCAAACAAAAAATACATGTCTTTAGCTGAAAACCGTAAGGCACCTTCTTACAATACAAAAGTAAAATAAAGGACATATCCGAGGGTGAAAACCTCCCTGAGGCACGCAAGGATGGAGGATTGGATTTTCTTCCCGTCACACAATAAAAAATGGAAATGCTCATTGAGGACACCATAGAAGTTAATATAGCCACACCAGAAGATCCCAAAATGGTTCTCTTTGCCGCATCTTTAATAGAAGAAGAAAAGCCCAAATTTCAAAAATTCTTCTTGGAACGCAAGATTAACTTCACATGGTCCTATACCAATATGCCAGGACTAGATCCAAAATTAGTGTTGCACCATCTATCTTACTTTCAAATGTCAAACCATTCAATCATAAACTAAGAAAGATTCACCCACAGATTTCATTTCTAGTGAAGGCAGAACTCAAAAAGTTACTAGATGTGGGATTCATAAGATCAATATACTATGTCAACAGGATTTCCAACCTCTTGCATTTCACTAAGCTAAACAATCAAATATGTATCTGTACAGACTTTCGTGATCTAAATAAGGCATGCCTGAAGGATGACTTTCCACAACCCAACATAGACATCATAGTTGATCTAACGGTAGGATATGAGATGTTGTCCCTCATGGATGGTTTCTCGGGATATAACCAGATTTGGATTGTCCCTGAAGACCAATATAAAATGGCATTCACTTGTCCTTGGGATACATACTATTGGAATTTCATACCTTTTGGTCTCAAGAATGTAGGTTCCACATATCAATGAGCCATGACCATGAATTTCATGACCTCATGCACACACTAATGGAAGATTACATGGATGACCTCTTGGAAAATTCTTTGACATGCAGCGATCATCTTAAGGTGTTATAAAAATATTTAAGAGGATAGAAGAATACAAGGTCCGTCTAAATCCTAAGAAGTGTGTCTTCAGTGTGACTTCAAGAAAACTTTTGGGGTACATAGTTTCTCGTCGAGGCATTGAAGTTGATCTCGCTAAGGTTAAATCCATATTAGACATGCCTTCACCAAAAGAAATCAGTGAGTTAAGGAAATTTCAAGGTAGATTACAATCCATCTAGGGCTTCATCACACCACTAGCAGACAAATGCCAACTATTTCAATATCTCCAGCACAAAGGTATCCCCTTTGTATGGACTGACAAATTTCAAACAACCTTCCAACAAATCAAAGACTATTTATTGACACCACCTGTCCTAATGCCCCCCATTGATGGAAAACCTCTAATCATATACATTTTAGCAACCACTTCAGCACTAGGGGCATTCCTTGCACAAAACAACCATGAGGAGAAAGAAAGGGCTATATACTACATCAATCACACCCTGATAGGTTATGAGCTCAACTACATTTTCATTGAACGTGCATGTCTTGCAGTGGTATTTGTTGCTCAAAAGTTGACACACTATATGCTAAATCATAAGACATTATTAGTGGAAAAGATGGATTTGTTGAAGTATATTCTCAATTGGACAGCATTAATAGGATGATTAGCCAAGTGGGTAATGATCCTTAGTGAGTATGAAATACAGTACATGGAACGCAAGGCCATAAAAGGATAGGTTATTGCAAATCAACTCATGGTTGCACCCATCCAAGGTGATGACCCTTTGGTAGCTTACTTCCCAGATGAGTCTATCTTCCATGTAGGCCCCAAGCTACTGTGGAAACTTTATTTTGATGGGTCCCATAAAGGTCATGGCTCTGGAGCAAGCATCTTATTTATCACACCACAAGGAGACTCTATTCCCAAGTCATTTTGAATTGTCTTCCCTTGCACCAACAATATTGTTGAATATGAGGCATTGGTAACAAGACTTCGCATGGCTATTAAATGGAAAATCAAATAACTCATAGTCTTTGGAAACTCTCAGTTATTTATTAGCCAAGTTAATGATGAATACGACACCAAGGATGAAAATTTGATGCCCTAGAAATGCATGGTTGATATCTTTCTGTCATATTTCCACATGATTTCTTTTGAGAAAATTCCAAGGACACAAAACAAGGGAGTAGATGCAATGGCTATGATCGGATCTCTTTTAGACATCCCCAGCAACATGTCACAATTCGAGTTCTTAGTGGAATAGCTTTTGGTTCCTGCTTATGATATTCCTGAATCGAAAATGGTTTTTGAGCTCGTTGGTACCAACTCACCTTAGTATAAATGCATATATGATTACCTTCAGTCCAAGACCCTCCTGCCAAACCTGTGTAACAACAAACACAAATCCTTTATCTATAAAGCTGCCCATTACACCATCATCAGTGACACCCTATCCCGACACAACTTTGATCATTCCCTTCTTCGATGTCTCGACACTAATGAAGCAAGAACAACCTTATGAGAGGTACATCAGGGTATACGTGGATCTCATTCAAGTGGCCCAACCTTAGCTAAGAAAGTTATGAGACTTGGGTATTACTAGCTAACAATGGAAAAGGATGCACTTCATTTTATAAGAACATGTCTCTAATGTCAAGTGCACAGTGATCTAATTCATGCATTTGTGGAGGAACTTTATCCAATTACTTCTCCCTCGACTTTCGCACAATGGAGACTCGACCTCGTGGGTAAAATCTATCCCACCTCATCCAATGGCCATAAATTCATTATTACCACCACTGAATATTTTACCAAATAGATAAAATCCATTCCCCTCACATACATAATCGGTAAGTAGATTTTCAAATTCATCCTCAACTACATCATTTTTCGGTATGATCTTCCACAATCCATCATCACAAATAATGGTCGTCCCTTCAAAAATCAGGATGTATGTGAGCTTTGTGAATGCTTCCACATTCAACACCACTTTTTTACACCCTATTACCCACAAGGTAACAATCAAGCTGAGGCATCCAATAAGACAATTATCAAGATTCTTAAGAAGACTGTCAATGGCGTTGGTCGTGATTGGCATCTACAACTTAATCCTACATTGTGGTCCTATTGCACCAACATTTGCACACCTACTGGAGCCACCCCCTTCACCCTGGTCTTTGGAGCTGAATCTATTCTTCCCATCTAGGTCGAAAACCCATCTCTTAGAGTCTCCATGAAGGGAATGATTAATGACAAAGAGTATCAACAGTCTAGACTGCATGAGCTGGAATTGTTAGACGAACAAAGATAAAATGCCTTGAATCACTTATAGACATATCATAATCACCTTTGTCATAGTTATAACAAGAGAGTGATGATCTAAAACTTTGACACTGGTGACTTGGTCTTAATGAAAAATCCTAAGAATCAGTCAGACCGTGAAAAACCTGGCAAGTTCAAGCCTAATTGGTCGGGTCCTTACATCATCACTATCACATTCAGGTCTGGAACTTACCAATTGTCTACCCCAGATGGGGAACAGTTGATAGAACCTATCAATAGTCTGCATCTCCAAAACGTCTACACATAGCATCAAAGAATTTGGTTGAAAACAACAAAAATACAAAAAAATAAAAATAAAAAAATCATCACCTTGATGAAAAACTAGAAAACGAGCATCTTGGTGACACCAAAAAAATTAAAAAAATATTAAAAATAGTAAAGATAAATAATTTTTTCAATAGTGAAAACCACTTTGATGGTCCTTTGGATAAGTACCATGGTGAAAACCTGGCAAACAGGCGCCATGTGTAGTCAGTCTTTGCTTTTCCATCTACTATCATCCTATCTACCTTCGTCCATAATAAATTCTTGACCTTCTGAATCCTTCATGACATACATCATAAGTCCTATTTTTGTCCATGGCTAACAATGGTTGACATCATGCCTATCATATCCTCCATCTTTCATCTCGTGCACATCTCTGTCCATCTCACCCAAATTTGGCTAGTCCTACACCTTACTAGTGGCAATACCTTTATCACCTGGCTATAGTGGGTCTCGCACATGGTCTTTTCAATCATAAAATTTCTTGAAAAAATCCATAAAAATTATAAAATATCTTGAAAAAAAAGACAAAAAATCAAATATCCATCAAAAATCCAAAAAAATTGAAGAAAAACTTTGAAAACACAAAAACATCCAGATAACATAAAAATTCTCAAAATAGAGTCATAGTTCATCCTATCACTCATGTGAATCTTCTTCATAGTCTAACTAAGTTGTCTCTACGCATTTGTTACATGGCAAGGCTCATCTTTGAGCCCTCGAGACATTAGGTTGGTCCTTTTAGGTTTATCGAAATAAAATCATGACTTGATCTTTTTTCAATAAGATAAAATCATTGGTCATGTCGAACTAAGAGATCTTTGAGTTATGATGTAGGCAATTCCATCAATTGATGAGACCCCGAGGTCGCACCAGGCTAGTCCTTTAGGGTTCATTGCATTCACTCTCACACATGACGGATCTCTTCAAATAAATCAAAATATTTTTCTCAATCTTATTAATCAATGACAATCATCCTTTTCTCGCACATGATTAAAATCAGGCAACTCTTAAAACAACCTTTAATAGTCATTTAATCGACATTTCAACTAAATTAGCATGTCAACATGGGCATGCAGTCAACTTGGTCATTTTAGTCAACCTTAGTCATACCCTATCATAACAAGTCAACCTATTATATATGTATTCTTTACAAGAATCAACACTATCATCTGACATTTTGAGGGATTCTCTTGACATTTGAAGATTTGTTCTCTCGACATTGACATTATTCAGGATGTATCCTTCCTGAATTTGACACCTAACACACACAGATCTAGACTTTGTCAAACCTCGCATCTTGACATCAAAACACTTGGTATTTCGACACTCTTTGGAAAACACTGTCTTATGGCACTTCTCATTTGATCTTTTTTGCCATGGTACTAGTTCCTCAAGGATGTCTTGACATCGAGATTTAGAGGAGCAGTGACGTATCATGGTGATTGTCTTGTCTTTCAGTATGTCATGCTACTAGTTCCTCAAGGATGTCCTACATAGTACTTAGAGTAGAAATGATGTTCCATAGTTGTCTTTCTTGTTTTTGGTTGGTTGTGACAAAATTATTGGGGCAACTGAGTTCCTTGTATGAGTCATAACCATCCTTGTATGTGACTACTTGTCTTATGTGATGGTACGACCTTGCACACCATTGATCTATGTCATATCATGGTGTTTTTTGGCCATTAAAATAATCTGACCAATGATGATTAGAGCAACACCTATTAGTACTTTAGCAATATATTGAAGGATTCTTTATCCAACTAACAACCATCTCATTTCATTTGACAATCTCTCTCCCTCCATCTCCTGATGATATCCTATGACATTCAAAAACATTCTTGCATACACGCTCATATATAGGAATTGCATTTGTGACATTTTGCATTAATATAAATCCATTGCCACATTTTTCATTAACATAAATCCATAGTCATGTGCATTATTCCATAACATATAAGTGCATTCATCCATTCACATAAATATAACATATAAGTTTATTCATCATTCATATCATTAATACATACATCTAGAATCATAACATAAAGCATCACATATGGCACCATCCATACATACATAATTGTAGACCAATGCATACAAAAATCATTAACATGGCATCCACTAGAGTCCAAAAATTAACCATATATAGAGCATTACTATCATCATCATCATCACATAAATAACCCATCATACATACAGTAGTATCATCACGACATCTCATCATAAATAATCAATCATAAGTGCATACATCCTATAAAGTAAAATACATCATCATAGGAATTATCACATGCATCACATCACATAAGCATAATAAAATCATAATGCATCATAACATAACACATAGAATATAATTTGTGTCAAAAATGCATCATATATATATATATATATATATATATATACATATATATCAAAAATCATGTCAATGGATAGAGTCTTGAGGAATCCCAAAAGTAGAGCTCGCAGGCTCAATGGTCAATATATAAAATGTCCCAACATAATGTCTCAACATAATAATAATGTATCAAAATCCCTAATTTATGCTCTCCTCATCCCATCGAGGTGAGGAATGAGGTGACTGATGATCTCTCATAAGCTCTACTGTCACATGTACTATCATTGTTGGCTAACTCTGTGAGGACCCCACAGGATGGGTCTATGATATTAATAGATCAGTGATAGGTGGCTAACTATGTTGAGACCTGTGTCCTGAACCTGATGACCCGTGAATATGAGTCGACCTATGGCTAGTGGAGTGTAGATGGTTGTTATGCAATCTATGACCTGAGCACTATCCCGATGTAGTAGATCCACCCACACTACTTTGGTTACAGTTGTTGTGGCTCTTGCTACTTCCACTACCTATCCCAATATTAGTCTGAGTCAATCTAGGATCTCCTTTCTTTGTCGACACTACCCTCTCATAAAGCATCTTGTATCATCCTTGGATCTCACTCACCTGGTCTAGCTCTCTAGCAATCTCCCCCATTGGTCTAGTACACAATTGCGCAAACTCTGAACACCAACTCTCTGACTCCTGCTGCCTAATCATAACCTAATCCCTCTACACCCTCGTCACCTCTAATTCTACCTCTAGGGCCCTGATCCTAGCTAGGGCCTCATCTAGCCGACTCTACATATCACTCAGTCACTAATCAACTGTGGAATCTCATGGAAATAGTGGCCTCCCCCTATATCCTCCTCCCTCCACCATCTTCTCCCTAACCCATCTCTCTGCATCATCAATTTCCTCCTCACCACCAATCTCAACATCTACATTATCCTCCCCTCCACCAACATCCAATGCCTCCTCCTCCCTCGGCACCTCCACCCCCATCTCTTGATGACCCTCCTCCTATCAAAGCTGCTCCAACTTCTCTCCCTCCACTCCAGCCTCCTCTTGTCGGCCCTCCTCCCTCTCCTCCTCTCCCTCACCCTCCTTGTGGATGGGTGACAATAGTGCTTTCTCCACTTGTTATTGCACCCTCATCTCATGTCTATGGCCCCTTCCACCACCCCCTCCACCTCTCCCATCTCCTCCATCACCACCCCCATCTCCTCTACCTCCATCCCCTCCTCTCCCCCTGCCTACATCCTTGCCTCCATCTCAACCCCCACAACCTACTCGATGCACTTGAGGTATCACCACTCATCAATCTATGGGCACTGGTTGATCTAACTCTATAATTGGAAGTTTCTTGTGTTTCTACCACCATGCATCATACTCTCTAGTAGTATATGCATTTGTTGGACCCCTACTCTAGGCCCACTACTATGCTACTAATCCATCTATTTTCTCCTCAACCAAGGGAAATGATATTGGCAGTCCCCACACTATCTCTCATGAGGACCTGGCATACTCTGCGATGCCCATAGCAACATCCTATTTCTCGCCTAACTATCATGGTACACACTTGGGCAAGTACATCTCAATGATAAGTTGGGACTGAACTGTCCATCCAATAAGATATCTGAATTTCTGACAAAATGAAAGATGCCCATCCTCTCTGGCCCACTGTGTATGGTCTTTGTATGGTCTCTAGAAAAACCCCATCAAAGTGTCAATGGCATGCCACCAATACCCTATATCCCCTACATGAGTCTGTGTAACCGAGCCTACATACAAGTAGACATACAGCATCCCCTCGACTAGCTGCCTCTATACTGGTGACTGAAATACAGGAATATGTTCCCATGCCCCAATCATAAAAAGAGTAGGCATGCCATAGTTGATACTACTCACCTCCCTATAGGCCACATCATGTAACTGGTGATATAACATGCCCAGAAGGCATGGTCCCCAGGTAAACATGGTCCCGTCATGTCTCATTTGGACAAGCACATCTCCCCATCCAATCAGAAATCCGTGACCCCGATGATCTGGAATCAAAACAACGATAATCAAAGTACATAGCATTGTATCCCATCAAGCGTAGTGCTCGGCCATAAACTCCCACCTAATCTCATACCCATCGATGCCTAGTTGCATAACATTTCCTAGCTCATAAATTTTTTGCATGGCCTAAAGTTCCTATTGTGGATCATAGAAAACCCTCTCTCCTCTTATAAGGATCCATAGAATCTTGTATACTTCCTTGAGATTTATGGCAGCCTCTTCCATCGGTAACTGAAAAGAACAGTTATCTGAGTGCCACCTCTCTACAAGTGTTGTCAATAGACCCCTATTTTCTCAGATAATGGGCATATAGGTAACATCAAAGAACCTAATCACATTAGCCACCTCTGCTCGCCACCCCTTAGTTGATCCTGGAACGCGTATGTCGTTGGTCTAAACTCTCTAGTGTAAATAGGTGGTAATCATTTTTGCACATGCAGAAACGAGAATTAGCATATCATTGAAAATCATTATTATCATCAACTTAATCAAAGTGCACAAGGAAATCAATTCTAAACTAGGTCAACCCTCCATACAGTCAATTGCATCATTATGCCTAGGATTTCTGTCGCTCTACCTCACTTGCTTCATTACACCCCTCAGTTGCATCGTGAAATGTCAATCTCATCATTTGGCTTGATAGATTCGTCATTATATAGGACTTACATCAATCCCCTAGCAATTGTGCCACTTTATCACACTTGTGTTGCATAAACCCACGTTTGCGCTTCAAATTTGTGATTACATTTTAGTAGCTCGCACTTGTGTCATGATTTGGAGATTGCGTCTCACCAACTCATGCTTGCATCATTTGAAACCTAGGCCTACCCTACCCCTTGCATTTGCATTGCTTCACATCAAATGTGTGTGACGAAAATACAATTGCGTCTTTCACGAATGTAGATGTGTCACAATGCCTCTACTATCCTAACTTTAACACCTAAAAATGCACGTAAAACGGGAAAATGACAAAGCGAGAATAGGGTACATACTGATGGCTCTGTGCCCTTTGGTCGATGGAAGTTTCTCACTCTATATATGTGATTCTTTGTCACTGGAATCACCATCTTTGTGTAGTCTCCTCTAGCTCTGAGCTCTAAAATTTCAAAATGCAAAAGTGAAAATGAGTTACCTTTTTACCCAAATTCAACCTATTTATACAGTAAAAATTAGGGTTTTTCTCTAAGGTTTATTATTGGATGCACTATTTAACCCCTTTGATTGGATTTTTGACCACCTTAACCCTGTCGAAATTCAAAACTGATTGTGCCACTATTTTCTGATCATCAAATTCACTTATCGGGACACTTTCCAAATTTTTCCGGCACCAAGCCAAAATTTGTAAATTTTCTCGAGGGGGAATGGCTACTCTGTACCTTCGTCAGGGCATGTTCTGAATTGAATTTTCTTTGTCACAATGCAATAAATTGCATTATGACAAAGAGGGGAAAATGTACACATAAAATTGACCTAGGCCTACGAACTTTATTTTCTTCATATTTCTTCTTAACATAATTAAAATATTTAATTATGTCTTATTGTCCAATTTCAACTATTAATTAAATAGTTTTCAATTATTTAATTAATTCATGTCTTTTATTCTTCCTCACTATTTAAATAAATAAATTACATTTATTTTATTTAAATGTCACTAATTTCTTATGTCTCTCTTTAATTAAATAAATTCATAAATTTATTTAATTAGTACTTGCCCACTATTTCTACCTGATTATTTAAATAAATAAACTTTATTTATTTATTTAAATGCGTCATTAATTCTCTATGTCCTCTTATAATTAAATAAATTCCTATAATTTGTTTAATTATTATTCACCCTAGCCTTTCTAATTTTAAATAGATATATTTATTTAAAATTGTTCACTTTTCTAATTTTCATCTAAGTAAATAATTTAAAATCATTATTTGTTGTCACATGGCCCCACCACTTTTGAATTAAATTAATTTTTAATTTGAAAGGTCAACTCAACCTCTTGAGGGAATTAATTTTAAATTTATATTTTAATTCTCCACTTGCCTCTTTTTCTATGCCAAATATCTCCTTGTCACATGAACTAAAATCAAATATCAACCCTTCATTTCAAATTTACCCTAATGTTGCCCTAACCCTAATTGTGGGTTGTCACATTTAATTTCAGTCTTTGATCTTAGGGAACTTCTCAACTTTCAATCCTCGACATTAATCGAAAATTGACTTTTCTATAAAAAAGCAATGTCAACCTCATTTTGGCACTTCATGCTTGGCTATTTTATGCTTCAAACTTTAGGCTTACTTGAATTTCGTTGAGTACATTTGCAACAATCATAGAATCCTTAAATATTTTCTTAGGGCTTGTCATAGGTCATAGTTGCTCACAAAAATATGAGGGAAAACATCTATTTGCAGCAAATGGAGAAGGTGCAATGAAGGTGATGCATGGAGAGCATGAAGGCTTGGTGAGATTGTTCTTGGTTTTTATGCATTTTAAATCCATTTTACTTCATTGCTTAACTAGGGTTTTGTTTATGTATTTGTGTTTATGCTTAACCTAACTTTTTCCTTAGTTACATTATTTACTCAAAAAGAAAAACTTACATAATTGAATATAACAAAGAAGGATAATTCTTATAAGATCAAATCCTTAATGAGAAAAGGATTATATCATGACAAGTGTCATCATCTTATGTGATGAGACATAATAATATAATAAAAACTCAATCTAATAAAAGAAAAAAACACTCCTAAATTTAGCTTAAATGCATAAAGTAAAATTAGCCTAATAATCAATTAAAGATTAATTAATTATTAGCTGATAAATTATTACTTTGACACCTCTTTAAGTGTAACTTAGGGAGTAGCTTAAAAAATCAAAAAGAGAATGAATAAAAAATAAAGAATGTATGAATCGATCCTGACAACCAAGCCTGATGAGGTACCCATGTACAAACAATCTAATCTCTCACAATTGGAGAAAAGGAGAAAACCTCACTGGAAAGATCGTCTCCAAAAGAGAGAGATATGAATGAAGGAATAAGAATCTTCCAAAAATAATGTCCCAATAAGAATAAAAACATGAAGAACATTGTTTAAGCACAAAGAAACTTAGACAACTATCCAAAGATGACTACTATAATGTTGAAATGAAGAACCTCCTCTAAAAATTAGATGTTGATCAAGATCAAGAAGACAAGAATTTGCATGAGCACCCCCAACAACACTATTTGAATAATTATCAAATGGAAAATAAAGATAAACATCTGACAATTGAAGATACAAATGGAACATAAATATTCATGAGTGACCCCAACAACACTACTCAACCATACAAGATGCAAGTTAAAAATATAGGTACCAATTGTTTGAAGAGCATCGGTCAAGTGAAAATAAAAGGTTGCCTCCAGAAATAGGAATGCAAGAGTGTATATACTATAAGTGCTCCATCTCACCAAATGCAAGGGTAACCAACTGATGCATCCATCTAGTACATAGAAACAAAAAATAGATACATAACTCAATCCAAAATAAAACCAATAAAGCATTGGTACCAGCATTAGAAACCCCCCTTAATGTGGACAAGGCAGAGCCATGGAAGGTCCACTAAAACTATGTGTCACCAAGAAGTGCATGAAGGAGAAGAAACATCTAAACATGCACAAAGAGTACTTGCAACTAGAAAAATGTGTATAAACAAATACACACATGCATGAGGCAAGAATCACTAGGATTCAATGTTGTCATGGAAGAGAAACTCACTTAAAAAAGGTGTGATGGGAAAACAAAGGCACTACACAACCCCCATGACACTATAATATAGTGCAAGTACAAAAAGGCATAACAACCTGTATGAAATCCCCAAATAAGATACACCAAAGTGACACTTCATCTCAATGCATCTATAAGAGGTAAAGTGCTTTAAAAAATGTATACAATACCAAAATAGGAAAAAATGTTATATAAAAATGTATAATAGCCAAAAAAACGTCATCCCACATAAACAAAAAGTTTGCAAGAGACAAAAAAATCCAAGTAATTCACCAAAATGTGAAAACACAAAAAATTGAATAAAATGTACCTAGAGAAAAATTTGGAAAAATACATTGATAGCTATGAAGAGCTCTAAAATACATTTCCAACATTGTAATAATCATGAAAAATAGAGGAATTGGTCAAAATTTGTGGGCTTGGGAGTGAAAAAAGCACATGTAACTTCAATAGGCAATAAAATGAACTACTAGCAAAATATGTTGATGATACCCACACCACTAGAAAGTACAATGAACCAATTTTTTGATGATATCTTGCTATCCTGATTTTGACATTGTATGCCCAAGTTATGGAAAAAAAGAACAAAAAATGCTCCTTTAAACAAATGGGGGCTAGGAGGGGGCCTATGGGAATTCATACTATGGACATCATGTTGATGTTAGCATGACATTTGTGAATATTCTAAGGAATATTCCCTTTACATGCAACAAAAATTGAACCCCAAAAAAATGAAAAATCATTGGAATATTCTCTAAAAGAAAATATTCCAAAAAGATTTGTGTCATTTCTAGATCTATCAAAATATTTTGACACATTGAAATATACTTACCAACTCAAAATATTCCTTGGGCTATCGAGATAGGTCAACCAAATTCATCATAGTTAGGAGGATTGACACCGCCACTGAGAGGATGAGTGGAAACTATAGATGAAAAGGGCCGCCAGTGGATATTGGGGTTGTCAGTAGGGCCACATGGTCCCAATCAGACTAGCAATGCTCTATAGGCCTTTCGTAGGGTAAAAATACCTTACATAGAAAATTTAAACCTACAAGATTTTTTTTAATCTAGAATAAATAAATAAAACCAGATTTTTAAAAAGCACCCTCCTATTTTTTTAAATTGTTGTACCATATGACTATACAAGGGCCCTACGACCCCTATGCTAATTTTTTTCTTAAAAGCTCCCATTAGCGAATATAGGAAAATTTGTAGTCAAAATTTATCTATTTAGCCTTCTAAATGTAATGCTGAGCTTCATTTTTCTCTGACATGTACCAAAAAAATGTATAAGTCCAAAACTTGCAAACTAATATGAAGATTCCCAATTTCACGCTCTTATAACCCTAGTTGAAGAAAACCCTAAAAGTTTGAGAAGGGGTTTGATGAATCCATGCTTTGATACCATATTAAAATTATAAAACACACACCAAGTAGGATCAAAATATAAAACATGAACACCTTCCATGCACGAGAGTTGTAAACAATAATTTTTTATTTCTTCATAAAGAAAAACTTACATAATTGAATAAATAAAGAAGGAGAATTATTAAAAGAGAAAACCCTAAATGAGAAAGGGATTAAATCATGACAAGTATCATCATCCTATGTGATGAGACATAATGATCTAATCAATGAAAAAAATAACTCCAAAGTTTAGATTAAGTGCATAAAGTGAAATTAGCCTAATAATTAAATAAATATTAATTAATTATTAGCTAATAAATAATTACTCTAACATAACTTAGTATGCCCTATTAGTTGATCTAATTTCTTTTTTATGTCATAAATTGGTGTTCTTGACGACAACCCCCTATGGGAAGTTTCAAACATGGGACCAAAATGCGGGTCTATGAAACAACCTCCAATATTTTAGAGGTCGACTCTTCAAATTTGGGGGGAGAAAAAGGAAGAGAAAATATAGAAATAAATCTAATTCAAACTATTCTAAGATGATGCACCAGAATTCTAATGCGGTTCACTCCTAGCAATGCATAATGTAGCTTAGACTTTATAAAGAATTTATAAAATATAAAAGAGCATACGCATGATTTAAACTCTATAATACAAACAAGAATCCAAGCATAATAGAAGCAAGATTCATAAATGATAGATAATAATTGATCCCATTATATTAAACACAGAACACCACATCTTGTTCATTGTTATAGAGAGAAAAATTTACAAAGGCCATAAAGGCACGATTTAAAATATTTAATCCTTCATGTGAGGAGCACCTATTAAGGTTTGAATGGAAAATAAAAACTTATGTTACCTTATATTAAGAAATAAAACTATTATAATTGCTCCTTGAGACTTTCTAAAAATTATGAACCCTTTACAAAAGATAGGACCTCCAAATATATAGGACATGCAACCTCTACCCTGGTAGAGGTTACAAGACAAGAGGAAATACACCTAGAATTCTTGGCATGCTTCTTCATGATGATGCAATTATAACTATCTAACCAAAGGGAGAGTGCCTCTACCCAAGCATGCAAACAGTATTATGTAGATAGTTTTAATATCTGGGTATGGAAAGACCTTAATGCCTCATGATTCCTTCATTTCTAAGGAAAAACATTGTGGTGGCATGTGTCATCTTCAAGCTACTCCTAAAGATTTCACTGGGAATGAGGCCCACATACTACAACCAATAGTGCAACTCTAACTTCTGACATGAAAATATTTGCCTTAGAGGAGCACTACAATGACACATGGATAAAATAATTCCCTTTGAAGATGGATCTACTTGTGGGTTCCTATTTAACAAATCATCCAATAACATAGCTTTTAAAACCAAAGAAACCCCCCTCACTCTTAAGGAGTGTTGAGTTTCCATGTGGAAGTTCCACCCCTTTTTAGAATCATCTAAATTATGGGACCTAATCCACTAATTTATGAACCAATAGCACAAGTCGAGACTGATTGAGGCTTAAGTAGTTCACAAAGATAGCACCATGATGATGCATGGCATACTAAGGAGCAAGTTCTTAAAAGCTCTTATAACTTCTTATTTTTCCAATAGCACACTAATCCACCACGTGGCTTTTTGACACTACTTCTAAGGATTTCAGTATTTCCTTCATGAAGAATGAGTGATATGATGCCACATGCAACTTACAAAGGGATTCATACTTATACAAAACTTTGAAAAGGAAAAACCTGAAGAAAATAGTCATCGATACAAAAAATTCCCGCCCTCTGAATATGCCCACAACAAAATGTCCACAGTCAAAAAAAATTGGAAATTTGGATTACATCCAAAGTCTTGGTGACTTGAAGGGGACCTTCTCCTATGGAGGTAAGAACCCAAAAAACTAGTGCTGGCCCAAAAAGAAGCAAAATTACAAAAAAGGAAAATGCTTGAAGAATTCACAGTTTCTGGAGACTAGACAGGTAGCAGTAAAGTACACACCTTACAGTGCTAAGGTGAATGAGGTGGTAAATTTTGATTGGCCAATGGATGAAGAATATCAGGGATGGGTGGAAAAGTATTTAACTGAAGAAGAATAGGACAGAGTCTACTACTGGCAGTTAACAGCTCAGCGGTTATGGTTATAATAGATTTTGGTTATGTCTTCATGGTAGTTTTGGTGCAAGTTTTTGAAGTTTGGAAAATGCAACAAATATTCTCCAATGGACGAGATAAACAAGAAGATTCTCCAGAGACTCAACTTTTGTAACCAATTTTTGAAATGTCATAGGTGGTCCAAGTGACCGATGATATGTGTATTTATGGTTCGATGCTTGTTTTCTCCTTCATTTTCCCTATAAGAAGGATTTCAAGACTAGAAATACGGGTTAGCAAGTTAGATATCTTTAGGTCAAGTCTAAGTGAAGTTGCAGAGCGAATTTGTAAAGAGTTTGATGTTATAGTGGAAATACTACTCTTAGGTTTGGTGTCTTTCTGTTGTAGGTTTTAGTTTCATGAGTGCTTGATTTCCAGGATAGTACTAGCATCTGAATGAAAATTACTCATTTCGAGCTCATGTCTCTCCATTGTATGAATGTATTATTATCTTCAATAAAATGATCAAGGGTTATTTTTTTCATCTCACTATTGTGGTGTGTATAATTCTCATTTTAGCTTTAATTCAAGGAATTAATTAAAATTCTTGAGTGAGGATATAGGTGAATATGTTCATATAAGGATTTGATAAGTAGTATTGGGTTAGAATACAGATTGATAGTATTGTAAGGCAATATTCTCTGAGATTTGATATGTTATGTGTCTGAATATGTCATGATTTTTTAAATGCTTATGAATCTGACTCCTCCAATGGTATATGGCATTGGTCTAAGTTGTAATAGTTTGTGAGGTTCTGTATTCATTTGTTTTTTCTTAGAGCTTGCTGCAAATTTCAAATCAATGATTATCTTGAGTTGTGTAATGTTGTTATAGTATCTCACACTCCAAGTAGTTGATATTATTGATGAATAGCCAATTCATTTCAGTATTATCCTATTGTGTTGAGCTATTAAGTGAGATGATTTGTTATTATTGATTTTTTTTATAAGTTTGGTGCAGAGATTATAGACATGTTAAGGGG